>CANUEP010068996.1:0-24710 GCA_947857235.1 Jatropha podagrica | reverse complement strand
GAAAACACAACAGAAAAGACACCATGAAACTACTGGCAATTACATAAATTGCCCAAAAGCCATTGCTAAAAAGAACAAATGCAAGAGACATCACTAGAATTAATTGATAAGTAGTTTGTAATTTTCAAAATATTAATAAATATCATACCACTACGCCTTTGATTGTTGCGAAACTAGATCTCGATGACAACGCAGATCATATACGGTTTGACAACGCAGATCATATACACTGCAAGAAGGAGAGCCTCGACTGGCGTTGTAAAGGCTTCGACTAGTGGAAGGAAGGCCAATGATGTGATTAACAGCGGCTGAAGGTTTGACAATCACCTTACGCCGACTGTTTAGAGGTCGAAAAATCAACTAGAGAGGATGGGAGGGAGGCCGTTGCTTTTGCAACTTGGAGAGAGAATTTTGAGAGTTTCTAAATTTGGTTTTTGTTAATTTGTAGGTCCCACAATAAGGCTTTTTTTGTTATTTTAATGTAAAATTAACGGAAAATCAATCATTTTTGGATGGAAGGACTAGATTGTTGGACGGAATCAAACCTTAGAGACGTCCGAATAATTTGACCAAAATACATGAACGAAGTTATTAATTTGGTAAAAACTCAGGGATGAAATAATAATTTTCCCTTAAGATAAAAGACCAAAATATCACCCAACATAAGACCTCTCTTCTTTCTTCACCTTAGGCACGACCACCTTTAATATGCCATTTCCCATCTAATCAGTCTCCAAATATTAAACATTAATATATTAAAAACCAACCTCTTTGACAAGCTAACACTAACCATCTAAAAATAACATCCCCCTGCTTGATCATATTTGATCTCTCAGGATAACTTCCGGTTATGTATAATGTATAAATATTAATTCTGCTACCTAGGAGCCACAGCCCTGTAGGAAGGAGGCAGCATTCCCATCAATGCTTAAAGGTCTGTGCCCCTTATGAAATGTTTTAAATCGAAATGTCAATATCTGATCGATGGCCCAAGCTGACAGGGTAATGACTAGTACATCAAATAGTCACTTTTTCTTCGATTAAATAAAACACTAATAATCTATATAAAGAAAATAAAAAAAATACAAAGGAAATTAAGAAGACCCTGTCAAGAATGTTAAATTACCAATCCCATGAGGATCATATCTTCTTCCTTTGTTTTTACTCTCTTCTTTACAAACCTGCATACGAAAACACATACAAACACTCTCTTCAATCCGTCTTCTTCACTTCTTCTCCAAACTCCATTTCTAGTCTTGCTCTCAGGCATCATGGATTCAATCGCTTCACTTTATTACTTGCTCTAATTTATTCCATTGAGTCATTTCTACTTACATTGAAATGATTTTTTTTTTTCTGGTGTTTTGTCTGATAATGCCTTCTCGTTGGTTTTGAAGAAGGGTAGCAAATGTGTGTTTAAATATTTTTTTTTATTTTTCAGAAAGTGTTTGGTAGTATTGAGTTGTTAGAGGAGAAGGAGACACATATGACACTCCTACAATTGATGGGAGCAGAGCATTCTCAATTGCCCTGTGGGAGTTATGGTGGTAGTAACGGCAGTGGTGGCGGAGAGTGAACTAAAATATGAATAGTAGGTAATTTGGAAATAGGGGGGAAAATAATGAAAATTTTAAAATCACTTTTAATTAAATTTAAAATGATTTAAAATGTTTTAAAATACTCTTAATGATATCCAATTAAAAAATTATAATTTATTAATTAATCGAATATATTTTATAAAAATTAATTTTTATTAAATATATATAAATAATTAAACATTTCAAAAATTAGTGATTTGTTTAAGGAAAACTCTTTTTTTTGTTAATAATGGATTAGAGTTATTGAGCCTAACACGAGGGGTGAAAAACCTTATTTTGGAATGGGAGAAGAGGTGTTATGTCTTGAATTATGAATTTATTTAGTGGTAGGAATGTACAGATTATTTTGAATGTTCTTCTTAATATTAGCCTGATAGAGATACACTTATTTGACATTTTGAAAAAGAGATATTTATAGTGTTAAATTTGGATATTTTGTGGCGACAAAGGTATTGATAGAATAGAGTACAGTATGGATGGAAAATTTTGTAATAGAATTTGAAAGTTGGGTATTTCACTTAAAGTTCGGAACTTTTTTATGGAGGGATTTGAGGGATGTGCTTCCTACGAGAGGAAGATTGGCAAGGCATGGAGTGAATATAGACATACAATACCCCTTTTGCAATTCTATAGAGGACGTTGATCATGCTCTGGTGGGGTATGTGAGAGCTTAGGCTATTTGGAGTTATGGAGACTTTAATCCCCTTACTAATAGTAATTCTTTTAAAAAAAATTTCCTTTAAGTCTTAGCTTGTCGAGATGCTTCACATCCCAGTTTGTTCTCTGTCTATGAATGGATTATATGGCATTCAAGGAATCCTTTCATATGGGACAACAAGCATGTTACAAATTCATGCAAAAGCATGCAATTACATGCACGATTAGATGTTGGCCAAAGCTACAGGTCCAGGCCCTTCTAATTCAACAATTCAAGTGGTGCATCGTTCAATTATTACTAGTAATGTGGTGGTTTTAATTTCTTGGATTGGCTTTGTTGACAATGCAGTCTTTGAAAGTGCTGAGCTGTGCGGTTTTAAAGAATGTGGAGGGCCATTTTTTTAGAGCTGCTTCAAATTATTATGAGAACAATGATTCAGTAAGCTTTTGCATTGCATTGCTGTCTCCAATTCGTACACAGTCACATGCAATGCTTTGAAATTTTATTTACTGATTCCAATTAGTTTATTCAGTAATTTTGTCCAATGCTATGGATTTTTCTGAACTTTGTCTTATTATATTATAGATTGTAAAGTCCTTATTTTAAAGAGGTAGGATATTTCTATCAGGATGGAAATGTAGGAGCTCATATTCTTGCACAAGCTGCCTATTATTTTGCCCATTTCCAGATTTGGGATCAAATCCCCAAGCGTCTATTGGGTCTTTATTCATTGAGTTAATACAATGAGTTTTTTCCATTTAAAAAAAACATTTCAAAAATTAGATTTTATTTTTTAAAATTTTAATCATTAAGGATATAATTTAGTCTCATTTTAATTAGAAAACTATGACATCCCGATCCGGCAAAGCGATCCTAAGAGGGCGGGTAGAGCAGGGCTCCTAGCGAGCTTCTAGGATGGTAGGCTAACTAAAGTAGTGGAATGCGGGACACAGAAATGAATCAGATCATATATAAAAAATGGGTAACTAATCATCAGAGGCGCCTTTTGTTGGAATGACTAGAGAGTTGGAAGAACTCTAGGGTTAAGCATGCTCGCTTGACAGAAATCCTAGGATGGGTGACATCCTGGAAAGTTTCCATTTCACCTATGGGACAAAACCGTGCAGGTCTTGCCGATCTAGTATGGGATGGATCCGACTTGATCCAAAGCGAACAATTCCTCTAATGGTTGGAATCAGGGTGTTACAATTTGGTATCAGAGTCTAACCCCCTCTAGTAGATATATGGTTCGAGGACAAACCACGTGGAAACTGGTGGGCCTGTGACATCCCGACCCAGCAAAGTGATTCTAAGAGGACGGGTAGAGTAGGGCTCCTGGCGAGCTTCTAGGATGGCAGGGTAGTTAGGGTAGTGGAGTGAAAGACACAGGAATGAATCAGATCATATATCAAAAAGAGGGTAACTAATCATCAAAGGCGTCTTTTGGTGGAATGGCTAGAGAGTTGGAAGAACTCGAGGGTTAAGCGTACTTGCTTGATAGAAATCCTAGGATGAGTGACCTCTTGGGAAGTTCTCATTTCACCTATGGGATAAACCGTGCGGGTCTTACTGATCTAGTATGGGATGGATCCGACTTGATCCAAAGGGAACAATTCTTCTGATGGTTAGAGTCAGGGTGTTACAAAAACTCTTAATTTTATTAAGAGAAAATAATTAATAAGTCCCTGAGGTTTGACCAAATTAATCAACTCGTCCTCGTATTTTATCAATATTAACTAATAGTCGTCGACGTTTACTTCCATTAAACCTTTCTGTCCTTCCATCAATTTTTTCCTGATTTTGCTGTTAAAATGTGTAAAAAATAAAAAATAGCCTCACAATTAAACAAGAAAAGACAAGAATAGCCTCTAAAATGCTTGTTTTTGTTATGAATAAAAAAATTCATAAATTAAACAAGAAAAAGACAACAATAGAAACTTGTAACAGTAGCTTTTATAGTTGATCAATTCATATATATTGACTACCCTAATTTATGCTTCTAAATTATTGCCTAGTTGCTATGTTGGTAACTGAAACAAAAGCTAAATCCATAACACAGAATAAACTCAAGGATAAATTTAAATTTAACAAATCATTAAATACACATAAACGATAAAAAAAAGATGAATAAAATGTTAATCAACAAAAAAACCTCTTTACAGAATATCACAAGGACTCAAACGAGAGGAACGTACACTCCACTTGCTATCCATTAATCTTTCAATTGTGTTCATAAATCAATCCTCCCATAGACCACCAAAGAATTTGAACAAAGAACTTATTTTAAACCAAGAATCCTCCAAAGTTGCCTTCTTTTGAAAACCAACAATCCAACAACCCCAATCTGCAAAATTTTAGTAATAGCCACAAACAACAATCCTATCTTCTTTTCTGTGTTCATTTTAATCTTTTTGCGTTGGCGATGGTGGTGCTTGATGCCTCTTTGAGGCGCTGGTGCACAAGGCATGCCTTGATGGTAGCGGCAGACTGCTTATTGGAGGTGATGATGGATGTGGAGGTGAAGGTAGAGATCTAGACCGAATCCAAGACTGAGACTGAGACTGAGGTGTAGGTGGAGATGGAAAGTGTCTATTGCTAGCTTGCATGGAGGCAGGATGATCGTACCAAATCTAGCGATGCATTGTGGTGGTTTGCCACTGTTTGCAGCAGTAGAGTAGGGAATTAAAGAGATGGTAGCATTCTAGGTTAATTATGTCTTTTCTTGTTTAATTGAGCTATTTTTGACTTTTCACACATTTTAATGGCAAAATCAGAAAAAAAAAAAGGATGGAAGGACAAAAGGGTTTTGACAGAAGTAAACGTCGGATACCATTAATTAATATTGATAAAATACTGATAAAATACAAGGACGAATTGATTAATTTGATCAAACCTCAAGGACTTATTAATTATTTTCTCTTTTATTAATTAATTAAAATTATATATAATTTTTAATTAGTTCGGTGATATCATTAATTTTTAGCATTCTTAGCGAGCCGATGTGTATAGTTAAGCATGGAGTGAACTCCAATTTGAAAGTCGATGAAGATGTGAAGGATCCTAATTTTGGCTATCAACTTGGTTGTATCAATTGCTGATCTCAATCTTGTTGGTTTCCAACTTTCAATATTATAATATTTGAGTCAATCCTAATATCAATAATAATAATCTATATGCAAAAATAGAAATAGGAAAATTAGTTATAACCCATTAAAAAATTACATTTTATCAAATGATTAAATATAATTTTTTCGATAAATACATGGATAAATAAAAAATTTAAAATTTTAAGTTTTATTTTTTCATAGATATATATAATAACGAAATATTTAAATATTTAAATATTTTATTTTTTAAATATTTGATTCTTTTATTATAATTGAAAATATTTTATTTAAAAAAGAGATAAAAAATAAAAAGTATTATTTTTTATTAATATTTTTTTCTTTATGTTTGCATAATGTGATTTAGCATATACTCCACTGTTACCGTGAAGCCAATCAAGTGGCTGACAGCCACGCCAACCTTGCTGTTTGGTGATGCAGGAAAGCAGATCTTCACCTAACCTCCGAGTCAAGTTTCCCAGCTGCTTGCTTGGGACATACATGGGGTTAGCTCGCCTCGTTTTGGCCATAGGCTTGCCTAGTTTGCTTCTTGGGATGGCCCTCCTTTGTGTGTGTATACATATATATATAATTCTTATATTAAGAATTTAATTAATTCATTTTTTTTTATGGTTTGACAAAATAGACATATTAAAAATTTAATCAATAAAAATTATTTTATCATTTTCTTACTATTAATTCATTGAGATATTAATAAAAAAATTTATTTTAATAAATAATCATAAATGTTATTATTAGAAAACTAATTATTCATATATCTAAATTTAAAAATTTTATAAATATTTTGAGATATTTTAAAAAAAAATATCCAGCCAACTAAAATAGGACCGATGGAGCAATAATTTTTAATAAAAGCGAAAGAGTAAAACCAAATAATTCCAACAAATCTAAATTGGAGGTTGGAAATAATTGTCTTTTATTAGGAGGCCGGAAAAAAAGCCAACGGTCACAGACCCGGAGGATATTAATTAGGTAGAGGCCACGTTCCCAAAACATTAAAAGCATATTTCCAGTAGCTTTTAGCAATTTTATCTAAGTAAAAACTATATTACCGTCATAATTTTTATAATCGCTTCTAGAGATTGTGTCAACCTTTTATACAACCATTAAACGTTATACTTTCTCTTTTCTAAAAAGATTATTTATTTTTTATTTTTATATAAATTAAAAAATAATTATTATTATAATTAAAAGTAATTTTATTTATTATGTTTATCTTAAATAATACGTGAATTATTATTATATTAAAATAATAAATAAAAATTAGTGAGATTATTAAAAATAAAATATAATAAAAATATAATAGATAATTTAAAAATTAATTATAAACAAAAAACGGACTATATTTTGAGATAAATTATAAAGAAAAAATAAATTATCTTTTTGAAAAGAAATGAATAAATTTTAATATTTAGTATTTAGCATTTAATTTTTAATTAAATGTTTTCTTGACAATCATGATTATTATTTTTTTTCTAAATTTAGTTAATTAAATAATTTTTATAATTTTAAATTAAATAATTAAATAAAAAATTATTTTTACTACTTTAAATTGCTATATATATGAAAAAGTTACTGAAATAATTAAAATTGTCGATTAGACACTAAAAACACAACAGGTAATATTTGATTTTAGTGATACAGGCACTTTAAATTTTGACATTTTTTTCTTTGTAATAGAATTATCATTTTAAATTAATTCTTATAAAAATAAATACCTCAAAAAATGAAATAATTATTTTTTCATAATATTAATTGCGACTTATATTTAGAATTATTGTTTTTAAAATTAAATTTTTAATATTATAATTATAAAATAATATTTAAAAATATTTATTAAATTAAATTTAAATATTATAAGTTTTGACAATCTACAAATCAATTGTATAAATATTAAAAAAATGATGTTTAATAAAAATAAAATATTGAATTTTAAACAAAATATTAAAATTGATAGAAGTTTTAATTTAACGGTAGGAAATTAGAATTTGATTTTCATAACAGGGAAAATAATATAAAGGGTGTGAGGAAAACGAAAAGAAAAAATAAAACAAAGTGTCAGCAAACCAGTCACCGACTGACAGTAATAAAAGCACTACCAATAAGAGAAGAGCATGGGCGTTTCTGGAATGTCTCGGCTGTATTGTATTTATCTATATAACTGATATTTGTTGTGCTGAAAAATTATAGCAGTTCATAGCACTACACAGAGAGAAAGAGAGAATGGCGAAATCACCAGAAGAAGAACACCCGCAAAAGGCATTTGGTTGGGCTGCCAAAGATACGTCTGGGATCCTTTCTCCCTTCCATTTCTCTCGAAGGTTATCTTTTGATTTTTTTTTTTTTTTTGGTTATATTTTTCTTTTCTTTGTTTAACCTTTGATGTATGTTTATGGGATGAGAGGAGAACCAGTGTCTGGTTAAACAGAATTCAAATGATATTTTTACTCTTGATTTCTAACGTATGCAAAGAAAGACCAGAGTGCTCTTTTATTTGATTTATTATTCTGCAACATGATGATCCAATTACTGGAAGGCATTTTGCCATTTTTTTTTATGTGTATGATATATTATTTGTTGGCATAGATCAAAGCCAGTATTTAAAACTTGTTAATAATCAAAAAACTCTCTCCCTAGTTTTTAAAGGGGTATAGATTTAGGGCTTGAACTCAGGAATTATGGCCATGGCATTTCATATATGTCTTGAAGGCTAGAACAATTCTTGTAAAAAATATTGGGAAAGGACGTCTATGTAGTGCTCCTAGTCCTTAAGGATGATCGGATGTTATTGGAACTCATTGCTAGCTAAGCTTCTGTAGTTGGGTGGAATAATTATTGACTTATTTATGTTTTTGGGCCCCATTAATCCGCAATTTGTTCTCCTTGTTTGCTTCTCATAAGTTATGTGGTTGGGAGTTTAGATGCCACTATTTTGAAGATTTGGGTCCAGATCTAATCCAAAGGGGCAGCAGATTAATCCAAACGGATGAGGATTTTGGGATGATAATCTATGGTTTACCTAATCTAATCCAAACGATCGGACTTATATCTCTGTGGTTTTTTTAAATGGGGCTGATGGGGTAAAAGTTTAAAATTCCATGTGGGTATTGTATGGATCCAACTTGTTCTATATATATATTTGTTACATAATAAATTTTTTAGAGAACATTTAGTTTTACTGATCTTTTTTTTTTTTTAAGTAATGGAGGAGAGAATTAAAATCTGAATCAATTTTTAAGTGTTACATACCCTTATTACTGGCTATGTTTGGACATGCTTTGTCAATTTGTTTTGGGCCTATAGTGTGAAAGGTCAAGCTCAATAAGCAGTTAGTATACATGTAGGTGTGAAAATGACAAAAGGCATGCTGTAAGGGAAAAAAAAACGAAGGAATTAAACTGAAAATTGAGATAGGTTGCTAGCTTGGACATCAAACTGTTGAATTTTGTAATCATTGCATAACGTAGAGATACTCTATATATAATTACTTTTTCTTTTTTGGAGAATATTGTTGTTGCTATCTTCATTATAAGGTTTGCTTGTAATTTGGCAGGGAGAATGGCGTTGAAGATGTCACAATAAAAATACTTTACTGTGGGGTGTGTCATTCCGACTTGCATGCTTGCAGGAATGAATGGGGTTTTGCTCGTTACCCTATGGTTCCGGGGTATGATTCTTATCTCAAATTTATATGTAAACTTATAGTTCCTTTTCTGAAGTTCCTAATATTTTAGCAGTTGATTTTGCCGTTGACACTTGAAAGGGGCAATATGCATTTTCTTCATGATTGCTTCTTTATCTGTTTTTACTTTCCAAAACTTGCTCTAGGTTATTTTAAGCATTGCAAATGGATAACTGCTGAAATTCTGCACATTATATATGCATCCCACTTCATTATATATGCATGTGCCGCCAGCTATTGCTGATTGGTCAACTATTTCCTTATTAGATGGGTAATGTACCGGTATTGCCATCATTCTGTAGGACCCAATTAATGATTCTCTAAAATTTTTGGGTTTTTACTATAATAGTTGCAGAGCCTATTCGGATCACTATTGCTAATGGTATGTCTATAAGTAATTTTGCTGGTCTAATGGATGTGGGTTTTTCCTATATGGGCTTAGAACTGATTTTGGAATAAGTTCATATTTGGAACTTTTTCTAAAATCAGCTGTAATACAATATTGCAAGTCTTTTTTTATTCATTGGCTATTGGAATTCTTCTTAATTTTTGATTCAAAATTTGTTATTGGCACCAGCAATGCCAAGGCATCCCACAAATATACTAATCAAACTTTGCTGCCATTTTTTTAATGAAAAAGCATTCATATAGAAATATGAAGTTCCATGCATATGGTGGCTGGTGAAATGTGCTAGATAATAGATATAGCTTCTTTTCTGCAGGCATGAAATTGTTGGTACTGTAACTAAAATTGGAAATAACGTGAAGAAATTTAAAGTGGGCGCCCGGGTTGGCGTTGGGGTTTTGGTGGGCTCCTGCAAATCATGCGAGTACTGCAACCAGGACTTGGAAAATTACTGCCCCAAAATGATATTTACTTACAATTCGATTGACAATGATGGGACAAGAACTTATGGTGGTTATTCTGATATGATTGTTGTTAACCAACACTTTGTGCTCCAGTTTCCTGATAACTTACCTTCTGATGCTGGTGCGCCGCTATTATGTGCTGGGATCACGGTCTACAGTCCAATGAAATATTATGGAATGACTGAACCGGGCAAGCATTTGGGCATAGTAGGGCTTGGTGGGCTTGGCCATGTTGCAGTGAGGATTGGTAAGGCGTTTGGTCTGAGAATTACTGTTATTAGTTCCTCACCAAGGAAGGAAAGTGAAGCACTTAATAGGCTTGGTGCCGATGCATTCCTTGTTAGCAGTGACCCAGAAAAATTGAAGGTATGATATCTTAGGTTGTGAATTAGAAAAAACTTTGAAAGTAAATTTTAATCTGGAAACCTGTATGATTCATAATTCAGTTGACTTGGATTGTTTGTCTCTCAGTTGACCTGATAAGTAACTTGTCTTAATTTTATCTGATGGTCAGGTTATATGTAGGTGTGTAGCTTGTATTAGACCTAACCAAGCCATCTGTTAAATCATATCCCTTAAAGAATGGATAATTCTTAAGTTTAGGATATGGCTGTGGCTATTTAAATATCTGTTTGTTGGTTGTCTCTATTGAGACAACATCATGAAGTGTGGTGCTGTATTCTATTTATGAGGTTTTTTTTTGCAAGTGGATATTATTTCAGATGTGTGTTTAGTAAATAGTTTCACCTCAAGTTATTTTGATAAATGCTTGCTTAGAAACCTAAAATATTTACTTAATTTCAACTGAGAAATCAGCTGTATTGCATTATGATTTATGAGACACACTTCTTTTGCTATTTTGCAGGCAGCTATTGGTAGTATGGATTTCATCATTGACACAGTGTCTGCAGTTCATGCACTAGCACCGCTTCTTAGCCTGCTCAAGCCAAATGGAAAATTGATCACTCTGGGCTTGCCTAATAAGCCTCTGGAGCTGCCTATCTTTCCTCTAGTTTTAGGTAAGCTGCATTATTTTTCTCTACTTGAAAAGTAACGGATTGAGAAAATTAGAAAAGCAAAATAAAGGTTCTTCATGCTACAAGTCTTTGGACGAACTTGACTGTAACTGTTGGTGTGTTTCTGAATAAAGTTTTATGCTTTAAGATTCAAATAGAAAGTAACTAAATATGTTACTCAAAAGTCATACACAATGATTCTGTTGCAGAAGGAGCCCAAGATTCGTACCTGGAATGTAATTCATCTAAAAATGATATGACATGGTTTACTTGTTGAAATCTACAAAATTGAGTTTATACAAGTAAAATAAATGTTTTATTCATACCAAAAAGGGAACTACATGAAACTCCGAATGAACTTTCTATATCGTACAATGCCTGAATCTAACCATTCTATTCCTTCAGGGAGGAAGCTTGTTGGAGGAAGTGACATAGGAGGGATAAAAGAGACTCAGGAGATGCTCGACTTTTGTGCCAAGCACAATATAACTGCAGATGTTGAGGTGATCAAAATTGATGAAATCAACACAGCTATGGAAAGACTTGCAAAGTCTGATGTCAAGTACCGGTTCGTGATCGATGTGGGCAACTCCTTATCTCAGTTATGAACTTAGATTTTGGTCTGTTTCTCAGTTAATCTCAGTTATGAACTTGGATTTTGGTCTGTTTCTCAACCGCCTTGGTAAGGATGAAGTTATGAAGAATTGTTAGAAATCCTCTATGAAATCTTGGGGCCTGGATATTGAAATAACTTTGTAGCGCTGCATTTTGGTAATATTTCATGCGACTGATGAAAAATGGAACATGTGAATTTTGGTGCAATTATTGTGATCCTTTTCTTTATTTTCCCCTTGATTTGAAAAAAAAAAAAGAAAAAAAGAAAGAAAGATATCATATTGTCGACCTAGTGTGCCATTCAAGTTCTTGTAAGATTTTACTTGACCTTCTGTTTCTTTCGTCAAGAGTTAGTTAGCTCTATTGATTGTGTGTCTGATTCTATACAGCGGATCATAAACTCGATGGAGTATTTTTTATGTTCTCATTTCTGATAAAATAATAATTAGAACATCTTTTCCTTCCAAAAAAATAATAATAAAATCTTACGAGATTAATAGAGTACTATTTATGTTTCATATTGTCTGTTACATTAAAAATATTATACAGAAATTATTAAATTTATCTAAATTATAATACATTGTTAGGTAAATTGATTATAGTATTTAATATTAATTTTTTTAAAAAATAATTAAATTAAAATAATAATTATTGATCATATATAAAAAATAAATATGAAATAATTTATTTTTTTAAATGTGATAAATAATATAAAATAAAAATAATTTAAATAATTAAAATTATTTATAGATGGAAACTCCTAGTTGTGGGTGGCCATGGGAGTTTCTGCATTTAAGAAACATTTCTTGTTTTTCCATGTAAAATATTCTTTTCAAAAATAAGTGTTTTAAATATTTATTGAATATTGATTAAACGGATAATAGATAACAGGTTAGGCATGATCATGTCTAGAACTGCCTGTTTCAATTTTAAAATCATTGATTTTAATTTCAAAAAAAGGTGGAATTGAAATCAAACCATTTTTAGGTGATTTTAAAATTGTCATTTTCGGTTCAATTTCGGTTTAAAATCAAATTTAGATTTTTTTTTTAACCTTTTTAGTTTTTTTAGCTAAATAAAAAAATTAATAACAAATAATAATGTTAAATCAAAAATTAAAAGAAAAAACTAAAAGAGTAAATTAATAGTTTTAAAATTTATTAAAAAATATAACTGCACAAAACATAAATTTAAAATTTTTTACTAGTATCTAATTTATATAAATTTAAATTAAGAGATATGTCAAAAAAATAGACTTGTATTCAATTTATATATATTTTTTCAAATTATATTGAATTCGTATCCTTTCAATTAGAATATGGAGAAATCGCAACTCACATAACTCACTCACATTTATTTAAGAAAACAATGAAATAACTCATTTATATTAATTTTTATTATCACCAAATGTTCTCATTAATGATGCATTTGTGCCTATACTGTATAATATTTGAATTAAAAATATTTAAATGATGAATAATTTTTTTTTTCTCTTTTTCAATTTATAATTTATAAATTATATTTATATTAATAAATTTTAAAATGATAGTAAAATTACTGAATTTAATGATAAAAATAAAATTAATTTAACAATTAAAAATTATGTGTGAAGTGTGATATTTCTTTTTTAAGTCTTTAAATTAGAACCGCCGGTTTCAAATTGAAATCTACGGTTTTAATTTTCAAATATAAAGAATTGCAATTGAATTTTAAACCGATGGTTTCGATTACAGTTTGAAACCTTGAACTATTGATCATGATTTGATTTTAATTTTGACTGATTTGATTTCAATTTAAAACCAAACCGTAATCATGCTTATAATGAATTTTGAGTCCTTGAATCAGAATCCGATACGAGTAATAAAAATACTACGAAATCATTCCAAATTCATTTATTTACTAGTTAAACTCATTAAAACCGGATCGGATCAGATTAGGTAAATTTATCATCCCAGTTATAATGGAGATGAGGTTGCATTTAAAGGAGGGTATATACAAAATATTAACTAAAATTATTATGCTATTTAATGTCACCATCCCAACATGAGTTACTAATTTGAATGATCGATCTGATACTTTAACAGTTTTCTGTTTGTTTAATTTTGTAATTGAATCAAAAAAATTATTGAATATTGATTAAGTTATCTTTCTTGACAAAAATCCCTTTTCTTATAGCCTCCTTTGTTCTCCTTGAAACTGTCATGTTTATAAGCGGTGTGCCATAGGAAATCATAGTTGAGGAGTCAGTAGTCTCCTATGTTGCACCAAACAGATGCAAATTCAAAAACAAATATGAAAAAAATAATATTTTTAAAAGTATAGAAAACGAATAAATGTATAAAATATAGAATTATATTTATAAATTTCATATAAGTTCAATCAATATTTAATCATATAAAAAATTTCTAACTTTCATACTCATAAACAATACATGTTTTATGAATTTATATTTATTTGCGCATTTATTTAAATTGGAGAAATTAGAGATGAGAGTGAGACGGGTATTTTAGGATAGTGAAGTTACTACCCATAATAAATACAGTTAGGATATAAGTATTAGATTTTAGATACCATTATAATAAATGGTTTTCATCATGGGTAACCGACCGCACCCTACCTATTTATTAGTAAAAAATATATTTTAAATAAATTTAGATATTTTAAACGGATTCAAATACGAAAAATATAGGTATATAAATGGATATTTAAACGGGTTTGGGACAGATACAAGTAATAAAATTTTAAACAGATATAGTTACGGGTAGTTTAAAATTAGCGGGTACCCCCCTTCCATCCTTAGGAAAAATAAGTTTTTGAGAATTTTGAGTGTACGGAAATGTATTTAGACAGAGAAAATGTATTTGCAAATTACCCAATTTACAAAAACGACCCCAAAATATTTTCAAATCACCCAATTTATGAAAAATGGAATAAAATTTAATTTTGGTTCCTAAATTTATTTAGCATGATTAAAATGTCAGATTTGAGCTTTTGAGTCAATTTAATATTTGAACTTGTATAAAATGATTAAAAGGATCTAATTTTACTTTTTAAATTAATTTAACTCTTAAATTTGTTTTGACTTTTATAAATCAATAATTAATTTAATTTAACATGATTGATTTTTTATCTCTTTTTATTTTACACTAAAAATACTCATATCAAATTTTTTCAATACTTATAAATATAAATTTAAAATCCACAAAACATCATTTTCTATAATATAATAAATTTATAAACATCGATTATAATTTTAATTTATTCAATATGAAAATAATTTTATAAACAATAATTTTATATATTATTTTTCTATATTTTATAATTATTTAATTTTTTAATAAATGAATCAGTTTAATTTTAACTATAGTTTTAATAAATGTTTATATAATAACTTTTATATTAGAAGTACAATGAATAATTAAAGTTTAAGTTGACTCAAAATATCAAATATAATTTTTTGTAATCATTTTAAATAAGTTTAAAGGTTAAATTGACCTAAAAAGTAAAATTGAATTTTTTAATTATTTTATATAAATTCAAGAGCTAAATTAATTCAAAGTTCAAATTTAATCTTTTTGATTCTGCGAAATAAACTTAGGACTGAAAGATAAAAATGGCCCCAAAACATTTTAGGGACATTTCTAAATATTTCTCCACCAGGGCATATATAGGACTCGATATATATCCCTACATTTATATACAAGCACACAAAGTAAATACTGACCCATATGCTAAATTAAGCCCAATAAGTCCAGTCAAATATATTAGATCCCTTAAAACTAATGGGCCTTGACTCGATCCAGGAAAAGACTGCAAAATTTCATCACATCGGACCGTAGCCGCAGATCACATTTTATTCTTCAAGATCGTATGGTCAAGAATCCATGCAAAGATGATAGACTGATAACACACACGCTGCGCTATATAAACCTCCATCACCACTTTCAAAGCTTAAAAATCCATCCCGCCAAAACCAACTGAATCACAACAAATCCAACCTCCTCTCTCTCTCTCTCTGTGCAGCAATGAACAATCTTTTCACCAAAAAAATGGCTCTGATTCTTCTCCTCTCCCTCCTCTTTACCGCCACCGCTGCCATCGTTACCGTCCAAGAGCTTGACTCAGCCTTGTTCGCTCTCCGATCACGAGGCTACACTCTCTTCCCGAACGCCATCACCACATCCGACCTCCGCCTCCTCCTCCTCACCTTAAATTCCAGTTTTACCCTTTTCTCTCCACCGGACCCTTCCGTTTACTCTCTCGACATCTCCTCCACCGCAGCTGTCTATGTCAACTCCCTCCTCCGCCACGTTTCCCCTGTTCACCTCTCCATGTCCGATATGCGAAGCATCAGAGGTAATACTTTCCTTTATACTCTCGTTCCTCCTCACCGCATGTCCATTGTTAGGTCTCTTGCTTTTGAAAACGACAGCGTTTCCGAAAGTATTTTGGTGGATGGAGTTCGGGTATCTGTTCCGGATATTTTTCTTGGGTCGGGTATTGCGGTTCATGGACTGGATGGGATGCTTGTTGCCGGACTTGGGTCAAATTCTCAGGAGCAAGCAGATCACATTGGCGATGCACCCGTTCTGTCGCCGGCGTCTTGGTTTGAGCGGGAATCTCCAGCGAGTTCTTCGACGCCGTTACCTTGGTCTGAGAGGGAATCTCCAGCGAGTTCTCCGAGGCCTGTATCTTGGTTTGAGCGGGAATCCCCCGCGAGTTCTACGACGCCCGTAACTTGGTTTGAGCGGGAATCCCTCGCGAGTTCTCCGACGCCAGTATCTTGGTCTGAGCGGGAATCTCCAGCGAGTTCCCCGACGCCGGTACCTAGGTCTGAGCGGGAGTCTCCAGCGAGTTCTCCTTCGCCGGTACCTTGGTCTGAGCGGGAATCTCCAGCGAGTTCTCCGGCGCCGGTACCTTGGTCAGAGCAGGATTATCCAGCGAGTTCTCTGACGCCGGTATCTTTGTCTGAGCAGGATTCTCCAGCGAGTTCTCCAACGCCGGAGGCTGGATTGAGGGGTAAGAAGAATGATTGGAATCAGCAAGGGTTTAATAGTGATTTTAGCAACGACGGCATTGAAATTGAAAATAGCAAGTTTGCTAAGTACATTCGTCGATTTGGTTTGTGAGTTTCATAGTTGAAAGACAGGGCAAATATACATTTAGCGTGGGCTCTGTTTGGTTGTTGCTGATAAAATCTCTAAAATTTCAAGGTTTTCTCATCAATCAAACAGAGAGCTTGAAACCAATTTTTCTTGTTTGACTGGAAATTTTTTATGTGAATATGGAATATTCTTTGCTTGGATTGCTGATGCTACACTAGAATGAATTTGAGTATAAAATTCCCTTGATCAAGATTCTAGTATTAAATACTTTACTCTGTTTCTTGTTTGGTTGATTACTCTGTTCTTTAGTTGGATGGCTGTGATTTATCCAAATATTCTCTGAATAGCCAAAAATAGCTTTAGTTCATGGAATATCGAACTAATCAAGTATTTATTCCAGAAATAAACAAAAGGAACATTCTGTGTATAGTTGGCTAATATGGTTTTGTGTTAAGAAATAGAGAAATGGTGATTTTGAGTTTGGGAAATGGAATGGATCCTCAAAAAAAACTGCTTATTCTTATTTTCAGGTGAACCAGATTAAAACATTGAAAACCATAACACATTCAGCACTCGGAAAAGAAATAAAAAGACTTAAACTTTGAAAACAAACAAACAAAACAAAACCCAACCTACACACTTCAGCAAACTAAAGGGAAAACACCATGGAATTAGCCTGCAACTGCAAAGACAATATTATTACTTAGGCTAGCCAGTAAGAAGAGAAGCAACAGCTGCAGGTGCAGAAGCAGGAGCAGGAGCCGTAGAAGAAGATGCATCGCAGTAGCCTCTCAGTATATTCCCTTCTTCAGCAGTGAAACCAAGAGAAGTAAGCATAGCAGGCCAGCAGTTATGAGTTATAATACCAATAGAACGACAGCACTCAGGTCCTATCTCAGTCTGTCCATTTAGAAAAAATAGAATTATCTCATTTGAGCATGATTTTATCTCTATTAACGCATTCCAGCAATCAACTAAACTACTGCTTCCATCAACTACAAGCCTCCTTTCATAGTCTTTGCCTGATTTGATCATAGGAACATCTCTAGCTGCAGATCCACTTGATATAACCAATATCAGACCCCAAATTAGAAACATGATTTTGAAAGCCATTTTGAGCTGAGAGTTGTTAGAGATACTTGCTTTGTGGGTTTGGTCTGAGTATTAATACTTGTAGCCAGTAATTAATTGATCATACGAAAAGGTTTGGGGGAAGATGATATTAGCTGTGTACGTTATGAAATGAAATTTTTATTGCAGTTTATGAGTGATTAAGTATTTACTGTTAAGTTAATATGAAGGTTAGAAGAACCGTCTATAACCTGCCAAGGGACTTAAAACTGACCCTAGAATTCAATTTGGTGTATTATTAGTGGCAATTCGAAAAGCTTATCAAATTGTAACTCTCTTGCTAATCATATGTGATCTGATCGGTTTTTTTTGTCTCTCATCAAAGATATAGAGAGTGAAAGGTTTCGAGCTAGAGTCCTTTCTACCGTAAAGATTATCACTAATTTAGTGCCTAATATTTAAAGGGATAGGGCTGTCCCATGTGTAGTCCACAATGTCATTTTGATTCCATCCGCATTATGAGCAATGTAAAACTTAGCCCAACAATGGTTGGGATTTCTCTTAATTGTTTCCTGTTTGTGGCCCTTTCCTTTCTGGGCTTTTGGGCTTTTTCTTATTGGGCCAATTTTCATTAGCATTATTCAGATCAAATTTGGGAGAGGATCCAACGGAAAAAGTAAAATTATTTCATAATCGATGAAAAGGACAAATAAGATAATAAAAATATAAATTTAATTGGGAACTAACATAATAAAAATACAATTAAAAACTGAATTTTAGTAGAATGGTGCTTTGTGGTGAATAAAAACAATATTTCATTCTCATGTCCATCTATAACACTACCTTTTATAATTTAAAATATTTTTCATTCGAAAAAAAAAAATATAAATATATAATTTCGAAATGCAATAACCAATTTACTTCTTTTCAATGAAAAAATGGAAATATTAGCCGAAAGGGTATTGAGTGGGGGAGTTTTTATGGGTGGCTGATATAAGTTTAGATATTAGTTAAATTAATTTGGAAAGAACATATAAAGGGCTAAGTTTGAAATTGAGAGTATCCGTTAAATTGATTTAAATTTTTTATATTTTATTAATTTATCTATAAATTTAATATTTAGATAGAAGGTCATCTTTCAATAAAAGATAATCAATTAATTATGAATTTATCATCAAATATTAAGGCCGTGCTATTTTTTATAGTGTTGAATAATATAAATATGAAATAGCTTAAGTAACGTTTTATTAAAAGTTAACTTATATAATTTTTTTAACTTTTATCATTTATGAAAAAGTATTCAAACAGCTAACAGTTAAATCTAAATATTGCGAAAACAACAACCAACTGCTAAAATAATTAATTTTGTGAAATAGATTCTAAGCTTTATTTAACTTTGCAGTGGCCATTAGGGTGGCCACCAACCCACTATATGTATAATTCTTCCTTTGTATACCACTAGAAGCTAGCTAGTGGCTGCAAATTAAAACATACATACTTTCCATTTTCCATAATCTTCAATTCTTTCTTTTCCCTTCCCTTTATACATTTTCCCATCAAAGAAAATACTTTACTTACAAGGCTACAGGTAATCAAATATTACAATATGACAAAACAGAACCCACTGAAAAAAATTAGAAATCTGCCATTAAAGCCTAGAAAATTTATAGCCATGAATTTTCTTCCATAAAACACTATATAAAGCATCTTATGGCTTATCATCATTCTATTCATTAGTTCATTAGTTCTCTAAGTTAAGAAGGAAAAAGATGACCACTCTTCAGTATATCTCTGCTTCACTTCATATTGGTTTTCTTGTAATCATTCTTCATTGCATGCTTGGTTGTTGTGTGGATCCAACTCAAGGGTTTACAGAACTTCCCTTTAACCGTTCCTTTTACTATATCCAAAAGCCTTTTGACTTGAAAGTCAGTGACCGTTATAGTTTTGTGGATGGAATCCATAAGTTTTGGGTGTATTCCACTGACAAGCCTTTGGCTAGAAGTAGTCCGACAAGGCCTCGTTCAGAGATCATTATCAATGTAAACCATCTCTAAACCCTATTTCTTTTTCTTGTTATCAACTAATTACTTTTAATTAATCGTGCTTTTTCTTTTATTTGATAAATTAAATATTTGGGGTGATAGTGTACATTTCAATTGTTTTTTTCATTTATAACATTATAAAATTTTTAAATTTGGCCCCCCAAAGAAATATTAAATTCTCATTCCAACCCTAATACAATTTTTTTTAAATATTTGTTTAACAGGGATATAATTATACATCTGGCGTTTGGCAATTCGAAGGGCAAGCATACGTACCAAATGGAACATCCGGTGTATGTATATTCCAAGTGTTTGGAGCTAGCCCCAACGCTACAATTACCACAACCCTAATGCTCAGAGTCTATAATGGCTCTCTAACATATTACACTGATCCAGTTCTTACTACTGAAATTTACGACAGATGGTTTCAAGTAAATGTAATTCATGATATGGATGCTTCAAAAACTATGGCCTTCATCGATGGAGTCCTGTTATATGAAGGAGTTGGGCGTGGAGGAGCTTTCCATTTCTTCAAATTTGGAGTCTATGCTCAAAAGAATGATTCCAATTACATGGAGTCTAATTGGAAAGGGATCAGAATTTTCAGAAAATTTCCCGTTGCTCAGTCTCAAAAGAAGCTTCCCTGTCATAAAAAAAGATTAGGATAGGGAGGTTGTGCTGAAAAAAAATAAAATAAAATTTAGGTGGGGTTGAAAAAAGACAGACGCTCCATCTTTATAAAAATTAACAGTAATATCATTATATATATAAAAATTGCAATTTGCCAAGTCTTTAGTAATGGTATTATCAATATGAACTATCCATGGAATTGTTTGTGGAAAATTTAGTAAGTACTTAATTACTTGATCTATTCTTCTTATAAATATCATTTGATAGCGATCATGTGTACTTACATGATGATGATATACAGTGTCCATATCGCATTACTAAAAACAAGTTTAAATCCCGAGTTGGCGTAAACGATGTTTGGTTACGGGGTCCGAATATCGGCCGTTTGCACAAAAAAAAGCACAAACACATAGATTTGCCCTCCAACTTTCAAAAAATCATCCATGCTGATTTCTCTGCAGATTGACCAAGTTACCCAGGCAATGCATGCCAAAACAACTAGGAGATTTTAGAACAATGCACAGAAGAGAAAATATACAGACCTGTAGATCAGGTAAACAACACACTAGCTTGAAGTTTTTTTTTCCGAGATAAGAAGAGAAAAACAAGAAAAATTGGAGGAAATATCATAACCTTAGCTGTAAAAATCAAATCCAAGCAAGAAAGAGTCACTCCTTTATGCATAAATATTATCTATCTATGTCTATATTATATATAAAAGTGAAAAATAAGGAAGGAATGATAGAATTACCTATAATAACCCTAGTGAAAGCTTAGAAATCCTAAAATATCTTTGGTCATTGGATAATTGATAATAGTTTGAGTTTATTAAATAATTTGAGTATTTAATTATTGATAAATTAGAATTTTTTTTCAATACTTTTTTATTAATTGGTTAAAAAAGTATATTATTATATTATTTTAATATATTTTCTAATTGAATTTTCAATCTTTGATTATTTACGATATTAATTGTTTAGAAAAAGAGATTATTATTTTAATTTTAAAATAAACATTAATGTGTAAAAATATATATATATAAAAATATCTATAAAAAATATTATTTCACATATATCTAAATTTTTCAATTAGTCGTCACATCATATAATATTAAATTATTTTTAATTCCTGCAAAATAGCTTGGATGATTTTCTTTTATAAATAAAAAAAAATCATACATATTATAAGATTATATATATATATATATATATTATTTTCGTATCTCAATATAAATTAATCAAAGCAAAATATTTTAAAATATATATATATATATATATATATATATATATATATAATATGATCCTCAAAGCTCACAATTAATCGGAATTTGTGGATCTCAATACCATTAGTCTAAACGAATCAACATCTAATAATATAAAATGATATTATTTAGTTTTTTTGGAAAAACCGATCCTAATTAAAATCTAACTTTATCATTTTTAATATTAAAATCTAATCTTATAATTAATAATATTTTTTATTTTATCATTTATAATTATTTTATTAAATATACTTGTCTTTTAATATTGTACTATCATATTCAAATTAGTTTAAAAAAATATTATTCAATTATAATATGAATATTATTTAAATAGTGATAAATTTTAATTTAAAATTACTGTGCATAAAATTATATTTTAATATTATATAAATATTTAAAAAATGTAAGAGAAAAATTATAATCATAATTAATATTATATAAGAAAAATTAATGAGTATAAACACTAAGGAATACCGAATAATAACAACTTGCAAGTTGCAAGTTAAAAAAACACTATTAATTTTAAATCTAACTATTGTTTTATTTTATATATTCAGTTTTTAACTTGTGTCCGCCCACATAAATTTGTTTTAATTTTAATTTTATTATAATTACTATTATTTATTTTTAATAGAAATTTCTTATTTTTTATAGGAAAATTATAATTTTTATTTTTATTATAATTCAATAATTATAATAAAATAAAATCACATATTTATTTCATAAATGATTTGTGATCTTTTTTATTTTTTTAATTTGTAAATACTTTTATTCAATGTTTACAAAAACAAAAATAAATACGAAGAAAATCAAACTATAAGAGATATTTTATCTAATTATCAATGACTTTATAATTTATTTATATTTTATTAATTATTTTTTACTGAGAATTAAAATAATGACGACATTATTCTCGATAATAATAAAAAGTTATAAATTAAATAATGAGTACCTAAAATAAAAAGCAACGGGTGCAATGCAACATTTTAAATAATGGGTTGTACAAAAAGTTTTAAGGGGGTAATATTTTATATTTTTAAATAGATAATAACAATAAATAATTATTTATTTTCAAAATAGATAAAAAATAATTAATTGAAAACTATATTGTTTTTCAGTTTCTACTTTGTCACAGTCCAAAATCGAACCGGCACTAAGACCTAAATAAGCTTAAGACCCTTGAAACCCGTAGTAAACCTAAACTATAAAAATTCATTTCTATTATCATTTGACTAAGGAAATAGTAAGTCCATATTATAACATTATTCATAAATAAATCAGAGTAACATTTCAGACTCAGACTTAGTATTAAATACTGTTCATAGCTCGGGCCAATATCCATTTAATAAAAATATATTCTCATGTAAATATTTATTTGTCATAATATGATCAAACTATTCCTATCATATAGTCTCCAAATATTCAAAAAGAACAGTCCACAATTTATTTATAACCACATAATAATTTCTTTTACATAACCAAATATTAATTAAACATCATAACTGTGAAGTTAAATAAAATGTGCACAAAACGATAAATATTAATAGATAATTTATACTAACATGTTCGAATATTTGCAGAGAATGAAATAGAGTCTTATAAACTAATGGTAATAAACTAATGGTACTTTTATTTCCTGAAAAATGTTTATGAAAGGAGGATGAGTTTCACTAAACTCAGTGAATAATAATAAATAATGCAAACCCACACATTCAGGCAGTATGTTTTCACAATATAAAATGAGCATACTTCATAAGCACATATCACACATCAGCATCTTCAAACAAATCATATTTAAATATTCACAACATGTGGAAATTGGTAAGTGAAATCACAAATTCACCTATTGGCCCTAGCCAATTTTTATTATAATAATATATATGTATTGGGGAGTCAATTCCTCATATTTGGCCCACTGACCCATAATAATATACGTCGTCCCAATTTTCATCCAGATACAAAAACACATTATTTCACATTGCAATTATTCACAAATATATTCAATACAATAAATGCAACATATGAATGTAATCAATGGCGAAAATTATATAAATTTATAGAACCAAAATATTATATATCAAATATTGAGATTATAGAAATGAAATATTATATTTAAAAAATAAAGAATATCAATATAGTAATAGAAATAGGAAATGATTCATGATTATTTGATTGATATAAAGAGTATATGGTATGCATATGAGATGCACCATTTATTATTACTCATAGTAACCGCAGAATAAATTCAAGTATGTCCCGAGTTCTGATTTGGAGGAGTAGTAAAGGAACTTGGTCGATCTAAGAAACACGTATAATAAGAAAAATATAATCAGATAATGACTCCCTTAATTAAAAATATTAATTTAATAAATCTATTTATTTATTTTATTTTATTTTTTTTACTAAATTTCTACTATTATTTTCATAAAAATATAACCATCCACCTATTTTAATATAATCCAACTTTTTAAGATAACCATCTTATATACTAAACAATTATCCAAATAATAATTATAATAAACTTTATAACTATAATAAACTTTTAATTCAAAATTCCTCAATTATATATTTCTATTAATTCACTATATAACCTTACAATTTACCAACAATTAATTTATTAACTTATTTTATATCTAGTCTAGATATCAATTCCATTTATTTCACTACAAAATATATTTATATTTCAAATTATAATTTAACACCAACAATAATAATTCATTTAATCAATCAATTAATTAATTATACTCTTTAATATACTCCATTCATTAAAATTCCTTCAAATATACCCATTAATTCTTAATAAAGGAATTTTCATAATTTTAAAATCTTAACACTAACTAATTAATTTACTAACCTTCAAAATTAACTAAAATTCTTTAATGAATTTATTTATCAAATCCTCAATTAATCATCAATTACATAATTAATTAATTAATCAAAAATACTGAAATTAACTAATAACCCAATAATCAATAATTCACCAAAATTCTAATAATATACCTTCTAAATATAATAAAATCAACCCCCTATAAAT